>JAPYMA010000327.1:0-11349 GCA_035041965.1 Anisakis pegreffii | reverse complement strand
ATTTTCGAGATATTTCTTAAAGCAGTAGATAAAATTTATCCAATAAGATATGAATATGCCTTTTCACGGATTGCTCCATAAAGACCATCATATCCACATAAATAACTGCATTTGCAACTCAAACATTAATTCCATGTGTACATATATACGAATAAAATTGAAACATACATTTCAAGGAAAAACGGACGAAATATTCTGTTTTCGACACACCATAAGAATGTCATAATTCTTTGTTAGTTTTATGAAATCAAAGCAATATTAACGTAACAGTGTTAATATTAACGGCAACGGACTTCATTTTCTTTTTCACAGTCTTTATTTTCATTTTCATGAAGAATAATCAGTTTCACATCGATGGATGACAGCGCGTTCCGATGCCACCGCCTTAAGGTATTCCGTGTCCACTCATCATCACGTAATGATCTCAGATAGCCAGATCACTAATCGAAGGACCAACGAGTTGCTGGGCGCCATAACTAGATGAACCACCTGGCTCGCTAGCCTCTCCAATTACACAGTTGGACCCGGAGGGCTGTATTTGCCTCGTCCCCCAAGTAGTCCTGTTCATGCCTCAATAAGCAAATTGAATTGTTTGGAGAGTTCTTCATTTTTCCTTCCATACTTGTCTAATTCATAAGAGAAACTTTTGATGAAGTAGGTTTTTCGATTATGCATGAATCTATAAACATGGACTTATTCTGCTTCATTCATTCATTTGAATCTATTTCTACCCTTTTTTAGAGCAATAATTGTCGTTCTTCACCATTTACGTTGAATTAGCAAAAAATGGTACAGAATCAGATCAGTTCAATCGGAACACGTCTATCAAAATCATGATGAAATTTCACCCTCTGCTAATTTTTATTGTTGGCTGACTTGAGAATATTACTACCTGTTCCTGATGTGGAACTCATGTTGTTGTCCGATTTGTTTCCGTTTCGATTCTGTATAATTGTTGATCTTAGTTGTGACTATAATTGTAGTTTATTTAATCACTGATATTGATTAATGAGCATTACTATTTATGAAACTGACGAATGGTTCCTTGCAGAGCAGTCTAATTTAACTGACAAAGAGCATACTGGGAACGGGAAATCGAACGCGTCATGAATTTCTGGATTTAGATGTCGGCGCACTGCGGATATTCGAATGATGTGGAACTCCGGATGATTCAGAGTTCCAGATGTGTCATATTTGTTCTTTAGCTCTTTATACTAACGTTGAGTAGATTCAGCAGTGCATTTCGTCCATCATTACTTCAGGTATCATTTTCAGGCTACCTTGTCCTAAGTCATCGCAAAGATGTGTCGATTTGTGGACAAATTCAGGTAGAACAGATTCCCGGCTATCAGAATGGTATATACGCTGTCGAGGAGTTTTGCTTACGATTAGATCAGGGGATAATCCTTAAAGTTGAGCTTTTATATTGCAGCACCAAATTCAGTATTCTCAATCATCATAATAAATAAAAATGCGCTACTGCAATGATATTTAAATTGCCTTTTCCAAAACATCTGTATCCCAAGAAATCTTCAGTAGCTACGGTTACTTGATACCATTGGACAGAACATGTTTTCAGCCATCAGAATACTACATGCAATGCCCAGAGGGTTGCATAGTTTTAGAAGTGAAGCTTAATTTTTAAAGATATATTGCATAGCTTAGCTATTCCATTGCAGCAGTAAACTCCATTGTTTTTTGTTTTGTTCAGATTCAGACACAAAATTTAATCTGCTATGATCTGCATATTAGTTGAAAACACACTGTCTGAGAGCCACATGCACATTTTTAACACACTTGCATCATCAGGTCCATTTATTAGCATTACAATTCTTCTTGCGATATCGGATAAATGAAATCCTCGACTTCCAGAAAAGTATGTGCTGTTGTGAAATCCTACTTATTTTTAGACTCAAACCTAGTTTTCCAAAGTTCTGCTATGCAATTGAGCTGTTCTGTTACAATATCAAACTCTATACACTGGATGCATATGTTGATCAGGGAAACATCATTCTAACAGAATCTCGAGTATCGTTCCAGCCTACCTACATCTTGCGAATTCTTCAGCAACACGGTGGTTTCCTTACACCGCCAGGTAGATGTGATCAGCTAATAGAATGCCATGTATGTTCTCGATGGACTTTTTTCAGATTCCGACACCAAACTTAATCTGCTGTCGTACATGACTGCTCCTTGTATCTATATTCTTCTATCTCCTATATTCTTCTATCCGATGAATGTAATAGTTTCCGAGGGATTTTGCTTGGTCCAAAGATGAAGAGTGATTTCGAAAAGTAAATCCTAATACAACTGTCACAAAATCCTCTAACCTTTGCTTTGTGGTGCATAACTCAGATGCGATTTACCGATGTACATGTTCTGTGCGCTAATCGGATGAGGTATTTCAGAACGCTCTACTCACCAGAAGCAGAGCACATGTCTCAACTGTACGAAATGCGGTTTCACGTGACCAGTACTCGATATCATGTAAATAATTCAGCCCACTTCAGTGCGTCAGAACTCACGAATCAATTTCAGACACTTAAGCGGCGACGTTGAAGTCGTTATTCGAATCAGTTTGATCCACGGTGCATTTCAGTCATTGTGAAAGAGCTAAATAAAGCTCATTTGACAGTATTCACTCTGTTTTACAGCACTTGACCAGTTGCATATTAACTCAGTTGAATTCGCTGCTGTGATCATCGAACGACTGAATGAGATCACGCGAATGATCGAATTTGAACTCCATGTTTTGCAGTACTCCGTCAAGCGAAACGGAAATAAATATCATGCCGAAATACCTTCGCCAACACGGCAGTCTGCTGATGTAAATCACTCTGGTCGAAGGCAAAACACTGGTGGGGCGCAAAGTACTCCAACGCTTCCGATACTGTTTGAGTTTTTCAATTTCAAATTTGAATTTTTCCTCCTAATGGTTGAAAATATATACTAGAGCTTCCATACAAGCCTAGAAACATTTCCTATTTCTTGCTCAGATCATTCAAATTCTGTTTTGGAATCTGCTGAACAACCTCCAATAAACAGTCATTAAGGGGCAAACTGTGGTTCTAACATAGTTTCTACCTTGCAAAGGTTTGAGTACAACGTCCGGATCAAAGGGGTAGTGAGCCAGATTAACTGCGAGGAGACAGGTGGTTCAATTCGCGTCGTGAAGTTGATTTCTATAAATGGAACCTAATTCTGAGAATGGAGAAACCTGATTATGCCAATTCTAAGCCTGAAGAGACTTGACGACTACAGTTTACAAAGAAGTCAACTTTCCATGCATGCTCGAAACAACAGATACCTAGCTCAACCTCAAACTGAGATGTAATCTCTCTAACGTGATCATTTTCTTAAAGGCACAGATGCCGTTCACATTTTTCGGGATATTCAGCAATCTTCGAAGATCTTCAATCTGCTTGAATTTTTTAAGGTCATTCAATATCTCAATGCCACCAACGAGAGATAATAATTATACTGACGGTGAAAACAGAGAGGTAATGATTCAGAGATGTTGTACGAATGCACTATGAACACAGCAAGCAGATAAGCTTCGGCGAGTAACCACAAACACCTGAGAGATTTCCCCTTATAATGCATTCAGCAACATTCAAAATGAGTGAAATGATTTCATGCCTGCAGCCAATGGTCAACCCGATTATAATTCCCCCCTGTTAAGGGAAAGTGCGCACGGTGGGTCCGGGAACCCCCGTTACCTGAGCAAATGCACAAACACACTACTCAGGCCAACTTACGCGCAAGCCCTATCCCCGGTCAAATCGGCGCCTTTCCCGGGCCGGGAACGCCCGTGATATGCCTCGAAGAATGAATACCAACGACATTCGGGTACATATCGCTAGCATATTTTGGTTGTTTCTCCCCGATTCGCCGATACTGCCAGTAGGCGGGGAACGCCCGTTGCATTCACCTAAACCTAGCCCCTCTTGTTGGCAGCTCGACGGGTTGGGAACACCCACGCGAACGAAATGTGCAATTTTAATATGACCATTGGCTACATGCAATCAGTCATTGCAGCATCAGTCTGACTGTCATTAAATAACATTACGAGGGAGAAGATCTTCCAGTTACCCTTGTGATAACCCGACTCTTCAGGATGAGTGGTCCAGGCGAACTTTCCAGACCTACCGCTGCATCCATAATACTCTTCATACCCCTACTTTCTTGCAACTCAAATTTCGATGTAATTTACACGCCAGTATACCCATTATTTCTGTTGGTTGCAACCGCACCCACTCCTAATCCTGTTTTCTTCCGAATAATATCTGTGCTTTCAAATAAATGACCGAATCAAAGAGGTTACTTCAAAGTCTGAGATTTCCGTGGGTATTTGAAGTGTCGTACATACAGAGAAACTAAACTCATCCTTATGCTGCACGTCTATAACTGAAACTATATTAGAGTCAACTAACAATCAAGTATATTAGAGCTGAGCTAATTGAAAGTCAAAGAAAAAAGATACCTTAGATTCAGAGTAAGCTCAAACCTAATCATGACGGAGTAAAAGTGAAGCAAGTTGAAGTGATAGTTGAGTCAAGTCAGGTTGAAGCTAAAGCCAATCGAATTCATGTCAAGCTAGGCCTTATGTTGAGATCACGTTCCTAGTCTAAGCCACACCATCAAGAACTTCAAGCTGGCAATTAAACATATGATCAAGCAACCTCATATAGTAGTCCAGCCCATGCTTGATGACCACAGTCCAAGCAAATTTGGGGAATTGAGAGGAGATCAGTATTGAGAAAAAGAATTCTATCCAGTGAAACAATTTACGATTCTCACATAACATTTTAGTCCACCTCTCTGTCTCCCACTCTGGACAAATTCAACCCCAACCAAGTCCAACAATGGATGTCGATATAAGTAATACCACAACATAATAATATCACAATTGTGAAATACAATAACATAATAAATATTATCACACATCACATACATTATCATACACCCCAACATTATCATACATCCCAATGAATAATGAATTATTTGTAAATGAACATTATTTACATCATGATTTAGAAATGCAACTAAATTTACAAATAAATGAATAAATGAAATGTTATGCATGCAAAAAAGTGGTCACTGACCACGCTCAATTTTATTTCCATACCCTACGTTTGAATAAAATTGAGAAACAAAATGATGCCGTTTTCCAACCTAAGCCCTATGTTAACCAAAAGGCAAACTTGAGATTGAAAACAAAAATAATGTTTAAAATCTTCCAACTGGCCTGGCGCTTCGGTGCGCTTATTGTTGGACTGTGATAATTGGATAAAATATTATCCTGTCGTAATACCTGTTGAATGTTGCTTTATCATTTGTTGTTATGTTGAGTTGGCTGCTCCTTTCTTTGCATTGATAATTGTACCGTTGGCCTTCTTGTGGGCCGTCGATCTGCTCCTCACATCTTCACCCTCTTGCAGAGCTGTTGAGCATTTTGACCATCCAGATATCCCTCGAAAAAGTTTCGATTATCTTTTGAAGTAACTAATATAATGAATAATTGGCTGGAATTTACTCACGTCGTAAATTATCCAAGCTGAATCGTGTACATTCGTCGTTCTGGTCATTTCTTTCTTCTTGCCACCCTCTTGCGGGAGGCATTCACCTCAGTCCGCGTCGTCAGCCGATGATCACCGACGCCAGCTGAATCCATCATTAGGTTTCACCTAAGAACACAAGCATTCAGTTCATTGAGGAATATCACGTTTTAACGAACACCGCATCATAACGAAACAAAACAAACGGGTCACATTCCATCAGAACCAAATCTAAACTGCAATCGGTTAATAATGCCACCGAACCTGCATTCAATTCGATCTAATACAACCTAATTAAGCACTGAGTACCATCAAATCTATTTGATAATGTGGTATTACCAAACTCAAAACACTTCTCAAAATCCGAAAGCAGAAAGCATTCCAAGTACAATCATAAGAACAATCAAAGGTGATAGATGACTATATAAGAGGCAAGGGTGTCTGCGAAGTTTAGAATACCCGAAAGAACTCTTAAATTCTGAAATATAACATAATCTTACTGAGTTTCCCTCAACGCACATGAGTATATGACAATATGGCATAAAACAACGACGTAATACCGTGAATGATAAATGTCATTACTATAACACAATAACGAAACATTACAATAACAATAGTAAAGATCCTTCGAGTTATGTTCCTTACGTCAGTCCTCATAAGGCAAGCATGTAGATTGTGACAGTTCACCAAAAATTATGAATCAAAAGATGCAGCAAACCGACATGATACATTAGAACTTGGCACGTATTCATCTTATAGGTATATAAATTAAGCACAGTGACAGAATATTCATAAATCGAACGCATCCACATTAATATACATTAACAAATTCTGCTGAATTCACAAATAAACTAATTAATCGAAAAAGATGTAAAAGAAGTGGTTACTAACAACGCCTCAATTTTCATTCATATTCCGTAGATTAGAATAAACAGAAACAAGAAATCAGAAGTGCTGTCATTCAACCACAAATTGTTCATAGAAGCCCTGGAATGAATGTAGTCGAATTACGAAAAACTTCGCACACGCATCACAGAAACAATCCAGCTCAGCACCACGCATACAGAGACATTGAAAATGGTATGGATGAATCTATCGAGAATTTGTCGAACAAAAAACTGAAGCATAGAACAATGTGTGCAATCGATGTTGATCAAAATCATGCACAATCAACAGTGCGTCGTTATGAATAACGGTTGCGCTCACTTGGTCAGTTTCATCAATGCTCACAAATAACGTATCTTGATCTGATGGCGAATAATTTGAATTGTTACCCAACTGTCAGGAAAATTTATATCCAAGCTATGTTGTAGCCGAGGTTGAAGGTTGCTTTAAGTGTTGAGATCAATCGATATGTTATGAGAGTTACGCCGCTTGGCGTGACCAATCGTAGTGCACAATAATTGGCATATATACTGAATTAATTGAAACTTTCTCTACCTCAAAAGAAAAACCTAGCAAGAAAGAAAGAATATCAAGACCGATGATGTCAAGAGACAAATTGTTTCATGGTTAAAGTTTAGGGGAAAGCATTAGAAAGTACCAGCTTTTCATCATTTTCCTACGATGTATTTCAAACAAGGAAAAATGGCGAAAAAATTTGAAATTTTCATAATGTTTAATGTGAATCATTAGAAGAACAAGAGGAAGTTCTAAAATTCGGCCTTCCAATTACCAGCAAGATTTATCCTTTTAATCAAACTGCCATGAAATCGTAAGGATCGAAATCGCCTTTCACAATCTTTTCCATTCAACAATAAATTGTGCACCTTGGCCCATTTTGCTTCTTGACATTAATGCTTCAACCAACCATTCTACAACCTATCGTTACTAAAAATTAACGGAAGAGCACGGTAAAATTAATGCCATTTGCATAACATAACTTCAGTTCACTAACACTGATCATACACCGACCGATATTCTCCTGAACAAGGAATACAAACAGCGCCTCAGATTACTGAAGATTTATTTTGACAAGAATCATATCATTAACAGTAATAACAGTGACATAATATTCATTTGACAAAAAGAATGATAATATTTTCAGCAGTACATATATTTTAAGGAAACTAGACACTCCGATGCATCAAATGGTGTGCACGAAGTCATATGTTACCCGGCAAAGCTGAGAGAACCGTAGGGTCGAAGGTGGCTACCCGTATATCATTGAGAAAATTGATATGTCCTCTCATTAATGCTCGGCAAAATATATAATATTCTGAATTTAGAGATTCTGAGCAATCGAATGGTCCAAAGAAATTGGTATGTTATCAGGCAAGCTTGGGAATACGGTTACGTTAAAGAAGATGACTCCTATAGAGCTATAGTAAGGTATTAATATTGATCAATAGTGGTAGAATGTATATGAATAAACACGAATGCTCTACTTGAGATACCTTTGAGAAAATAGCTAAATCTCCTCAAGAAAAAAAATTGCTCAATAAAATATATGATATCCTGAATCTGGAGATTCCACATGTTCCAACGGTGTAAAGAAATTCACATGTCGCTGGGCAAACTTGAGAGTACCCCAGAGTCGAAGATGGCTACCCGTAAAGCATTGAGAAAATAGCTATATCTCCTCAACTAGTCATTACTGCTCGGCAACATATATAATATTCTTAAAGCAGAGATTCTGAGCAATCGAACGGTGCAAAAAATTCATATGTTGATGGGCAAACTTGAGAGTACTTTGAAGATGAATCTAAAGGTTCTGCTGGATCGAACGGTAAAGAAAAAAATTCGCATGTTTTCGAGCAAACCTGAGAAGACGGTTGAGTGCACCTATACACTTGTCTGAGCGGTTGTTAATCACTTGTGAAGTTGATGAGCAAATGAATACACACCCAACATCAACTCAAGCGATTAGGTTGGCGATATTCAATCGCAGGTATTCGGATGGAAATATTCAGATGGAAGATGTTCAGGCAATAGCAATCGTATAGCATTGGTATCAATGTTGCTGCCAGCACTGCAGCATTTATCAGTTTCGTGCTGAGAACGAAATAATGAAATGATTACTAATTGTCAAGTAATTCAGTTGCAGAATGAATTCCGCATTCTTGCATTGCACTGCTGTCAATTATCAATAATTGAGAGGAAATACAGCAAATCCGCACAGTGGAGAGTGGTTCTTATGATTTGGTTTGTTTCATAAAGATGTGATGTTCAATAACAATCAACTGAAACATAATCTGAATATGCGAAGAACGCACGGGATTTATCTTCCGACGTTTTCAGGGTCTCTGCAAACATATTGCGAGATTCTTTCTAGAGGAAGAGCTGAAGAAAATGTGCAGTTTTCAGAAAGAATATGGACACCGTTCCTGGAGATATGGCAACTCCATTTGGTAGTTTTAATCAATGCTCATATTGATTGAATATAGTGATATTGAAATATTATGGTTCCAATGAGCATTAATTAATGGAGGCAGAATCTACCAAACCCATCACCAGCCTTACTATTCTCCTAAAGCTGTAGTGTCTGAGTAACGGAGTTCATTCCATCGTGCGCAATGTATGTTTTTAGAAAGTCGAGATTCTTCTCGATCTAGCAGCACATGATATCCACATCTTTGTGACAAACTTGAGAGGCAGTCTCCCTGCTATGACTTGTTGCAATAGACATAGCTAATAGAATTACCTTGAGGAAAGGTTTCAGTTGAGATTGCATATATTTTCTAAAAGCGTTAGGCGTTGATGCCCTAAATGTGGTACTCCAGATGGACTTATGGTAATTTATTGATGATCAGTGTGCATGTGTGATATCCTCATAAAATTAATCAATTCTGAAGAACTACTCTTAATTTGCGAGCAACACATTGAGCTCAAAGATTTGCCTTACGGCTTCATCAAGAAGGCGCAATTCACTCTTTATGACAACTAATTGAGGTCCGATTGAGAATTAGAATTGATATATGTACATTTGTGCTATAGTCTCTTGATGCATTAATTGGCCACATGAGTAAGTCTCATTATCATAAGTCAACAGACTCATTAACATGGTAATCGCTATCAATTAAGTTGGCTGTTCGTAACTTTATAAATACCTTCTTCACTGAATTTGCGGATATAATTGTAGCTTATAATTGGAGTCGAAATACGAACGAATCAGTGAATATATACTGGATCATTTTGTCATGTATTTCTTGTCTTATAAGCAAGTTGATCTATTGAAATCATTGTGTTTAGAAGTTAATGAGTCAACGTGTTGATGTTCCCATTCAATAATTTCAGTGCTTTCAGTCCCGTTTAACAAGCAAGAGGGATTGGGGGAGGTTTTCTGGAAATCATATGATTGATGCTATCGAGCTTGATCTGGCTATAATTGGGCTTGCATCTGATTATCTGTTCTTGACTGTCACTTTCTAATGTTGGACAAATCTATCGATATTATCATGAGTTCCCATCGCCTGCCTAGAAAATAACCTCACTCTCCCAAACACCATTTCAATAGGTATTTCATCGAACCTTACACTAATCGGAATCCTATGACTGATGGCTATGTGTGTACCCTGTAACAGGTACCATTTTGCTGTTTCATCGATAAGGACGCATAGGGTTAACGGCTGTGGTAAAGTTATGAAAATATTTCGTTGATAGAATTAATAGTAGAAGAACTGCTTGAATTGTGCCACTTGAGGTTTCAATTGTAAAATCACTGAAATTCGCATTTCCAATTTGAGTTGTTCCTCAATTTTATTACTTGTAGCATTAAAACTTGAATATTGTGATTCGTTCAAACAGTGTGCCCACAAAATAACACGTCCTCAATTTCGCAATATCTTTTTTACTGCGTGATATATCGTTAGAATACGAAAATTTGTTTAGTTTTTCAACTGCTGATTCATCAAAACAGCAATTGATTCCACTCAAAATCAGTCATTAGGATTATTGCACAACGCTATTTGAGGATAGTTACAAGAGGGCAAAATGTTTTTGATAGCATTGCTGTAACGGCTATGGTATTAGCCATGTTCACCCTCAGTTTTCCACTACAGTGTACCGTTACAAACTAAACACAGCGATCCCGAAGTGATTCTTTCCACTGCGAACTATTGGTTCGTTCAGTTCACGTTCACATACTCAACTTTTTTTAGATATACAGACTAATTATTTCTAATTATGTGATTAATTAGCAACATTAATTGCGCAAATGACAATTAGTTTGCGTGAAATTAACGAATTCAGCATCTTCGTGAGGTATAGTTGAGCTCTCTCACGAAGAGTTGCTTTATCAGCGATAAATTTGCGTTTTACCATCATTTTCTTGTTCTTTTCAACTAGGGCATAAGTTATTTGATTAAATGTAAGTATCGCAGATTTGGCATTCATCAGTTTTGCTTTTCAGTAACGTTCCTCATTCGATGGAACGATAATGATGCTGACAATAAGTTAGGTTCTTCAGGTTTTTGATGAAGTATCCTAAGAACGTTAAGTTTCGTAAGAGGTGATTGAAATGTTTTCGTTTCTCTTCGTTGTTGACGACTTTCTCGGCTTGCCGAATGCGTTTTTTGTAATGTGCTCTGATAGATCTTTATTTCCAACTATTACCTATGTTTCAGTACATCAATGGACCTTGAACTTTGGTGGACGACTTATATCGGCGACAAATCATCGACAATACAGGCCAGTTAATTTTTTGCTTTTTTTATTATATTCCTTTTTGCATAGATCTTAGGTCCATTAGATAGGTGAATGGAAGGAGAAACATTCTGAGCTCTTTAATTTTGTTTTGAATAGCTGCCCTGGCATTTTAAAAAAAGAACCATCCCTACAAAACTGAGTTTCA